>CAEGAG010002873.1:0-23466 GCA_903067065.1 Brachyrhaphis terrabensis | reverse complement strand
CAATGTATACCTCTCATATCAGAAACTTAGTTTATAATCAGTTTGGTAACAACTCTTCTAAATAAGACACCTGGAACATGATGCTATGTTACCACTTACGCAAGTTTTTCTGCAAACAAGCATAAGCCTCTGACACTGTCAGGATAACATACTGGCTTGCTTACACTTGGTCTACCTACACTGGCTTGCATTTGGAGAGAGTGTGGGTTTCAGGTCAGCATCCTCCTTCACAAAGGCATTCCAAGGTTGGAGACCCAGCTTTTTAAGAAGGCTGAACGGTTTGCCATCTTCCCTGCAGCAATCCAGAGTCATCCTGTCATGATGTTGGTAAAACAGGCTGACAGAAAAAGACTCCCTCACCTTCTGTTTTCCAGTCACTACGTGGAATGAAAAGCAAAGCCTAATCGAGTCAAAAATACAAACGGTTCTTTAGCTCGAAAGTGATAAAAACAAAAAGGTTCCCAAGAGATTTTTTAAATGTTTTTTTAGGGTTACAAAAACATTTGTAGTAGTTTATACATAATGAGCTGCAAAGTTGACTAGAACTTGTTTGATGCTTATGGACCAAGGTGACTTCTGATCAGTAACTGGGGGGAAATGTTTCGAGGGCCCAAAAGTAGGAGTTTTCTGCTTTTAATGAAATTATGTTTTTCGACTTCAGCATATTGCAAGCTCATATTACTGTGAGGCATCTTATTCCATTAAATTTTTATGTAAAAACTCCAAAATAGAACCAGGCATGAGACTTTCTTGGTATTACAACCTACGGGGAAAATACCAGAGTCACAGTATTAAGCGATTTTTGTCACAACATGTGAAGGAGTAAAACCCAAAAGCAGGGAAAGAGCAGGGGCCTGGCAGGTAAAAATAATTTTACATAAAACGGGATTCAAAAACTAAAGTCTTGGAGGAATCCATAACACTGATTAGGGAGAAGACCATAAGCAAACAGGAAAACATTAAGCAAATATAGATAAAACTCAAACCTAAACAAAATATGTGTTTTCAAAACAAAACAGAAATACAGAGAATATACACAACTGAGGACTGTATTGAAATACTAAGGTACAAACAGAAGCACAAGGAATCTAAAACTAAAGAATGGCCTGATCATGTAAAGGATGATACCTGAAACAAAAATAATAGCAGCCAAGTAATCAGCAATCTGCAGCAGCATGTGGGGATGGGAGAACACTCTATTTCAATTCAGATTATTTATATTGTGCCAATTCACAACAAATGTCATCTCAAGGCACTTTACAAAAATGTAATTTCAATTTAGTTACATAGCAGCATAACTACAGAGATAGCTCAGGACACTCTGTTACTCTTTGTTTCATAGAACTGGAGAAACCTGTTTTTTTTTGTTTTTTATATCCATTAAAATTACTATATACCATCAAATTGGTTTGACAGTATTTTAAAACAACATTTTCTAACTTTTTGCAACCATTTAAATGGATAAAGCTGCCTAATTATGTCAGAAAGAAGAAGAACAAATCATAAGACCTCTTCAAACTGGTATTTTTTTGTGGTTGTTGTTTTTGATGCATTTCAAATAATTTGAATTTCTAAATATGCAAACTGCCCCCACTCTTTTCTATTTCAAAGATCATTTTTGGAAAAACTCTAGAAACCATGAAGATTATGTGTTCTTAACAACCTTTAGTATTTTTTAAACATATTTGAAGCTTATCCTCCGAGGGCCCCAAAAGTGACTGTGCTTTAGAGGCCCCCATCCTCTTAAATCAGACTCTGCTGTGACTGGTCAGCTGCAGCTTTATGAGCTGCTCCTAAGTTTCTGTAAACTGTTGTATTTCTGCCTGGTTGTTGTTTCCTCTTTCTCAGAAGCTTGGGACTGATCTCTCAAAAAGTAGAACAATGTACTAATTTTGTGGATTGTTGGGTGTTTGCTCCCTGTTTGGCTACAAATATCTGTTTTAGTTACTAATAAGTTTCTGTGCAAACTAGTTTTGGTTCCTTATGTGATATTGGACAAGTAGACTTTATGTAGGGCTAATAGCAGCAGTTGGTTTAATAAAAGCAATCCTTAAAATCAGCAATGTGGTTCAGTTTAGGTCAGTGGTAAGTTTCAGTATGAACTAGGTTACGTTGGGTTTGGTCTCACTCTCAGATCCACTTTCTGACTTCAGAGATAAACAAAAAGCCACCACCTCTTTTTCTTGGTTCACTTTTTTGTCTGCATCAGTTTATACTGAAAGTTTTTTTGAAATATTCACCACTACACTACTTCTTTGAGTAAGTTCTGGTGGAAGTAAAATCAGTAGTGTTCACAGTCCGTTTTTTCTTTTTGCGTTTTCTGCATATTTTCTCTACATAACAGTTAGTCGCCTCGGAGCTGATAGCCAAAATCTTTTTCTGCCACTGAAGGCAGCCCAGAACCACTAGTGGTACTTGTACAACAGCTGGAGACATTTAACTCATTCAGCTTTGATGTGTAAACGGCCTCCTCCTTAACAAATGAGACATATGAGATTCATATTCTATTTACTATATATGACACTAAAAGCCCATCTCTAGGTATTTAAATATTTTTGAATAAATCTGTCCACTGGCCTGAATATCACTGAGGTCTAAAAAGTATTTGTGCACAATTTCAGCAACACAACATAACTTTTGAATGACGCATTCAGTATTAACATTCTTGTTGCGTTTTGTATCACAGAAACAAGGAGGAAAGAACAGGAAATGAATTCTCGGTTCACAATAAACAGGAAAAACAAATCATGTTTTATGACAAAGGTTTTATCTGGAAGGGATCCCAATTCACACAAGGTAATTTATTGATTATAGAAGATGTAGACAGCAGCTGGGTTATTACCATGGGTTTTATTAATATGCTTCCTGCTTTAATCCCTGATCTCTGTCTGAAAAATACAGACAGGGACTACAATCTTTTCCAGCTGTAGATAGTTTCTGTGATCTAATGATATGTTTCAGTATTGATCTTTAATGTCTAAATGGAGTTGTCATCAGTTGTTGCATTGCTTTTGGCACTTGCTCATACAGGATAATTCATACTGTTTTACAGGAAACCTGAAAGGAAGTGTGCTTTACAGTCAAATTTTTGTGTTGGATCTGCGTTCTGTTGTTGAATCTGTATTCAACACATTTTCTCTGTTCAACAAATAAACATCTCTGCTTCTGTCAGTCAGTGTTAGGTAGTCAGGTTCCTATCGGTTCTACTCCCGGGGTAAAGCAGTTTTTTGTAAACTGTACTGTCATATCAGCACTCAGAGCTGCTATCTCAAACTGAACAGCTTTCAAACCATGTACATCTAATTCTGCCTCGTGTGAGACATCATTCTTATAAATGTGTCTGTGTAACGTGTAGATCTAAACATTACTCTGTGTACATTAGATTTGAGGGGTTTGTTAAAAACTATATATTTGTTATTCAATGAAAGATTTTTCTCCAAGGCCAAAGTTTCTCTGAGTCTAGAGAATAAAATTTTAGATTTACTACTGCATAGTCAGCCATAAAGTAACTTTATTGCTTCATACTTTTGGACTTTCAACTTTGCAGTTCTTTGGTTTTGAACAATGCCCAGCTTTGTTTTGTTCAGAAATCAATATCAGCTACTTAGTCAATTGTTGCAGATCTTTCTTTTGCTCATAATCTTACAATAGAAAATAGCTGGAAATTAGCCAATTACATTCTGTAAAAAATTAAGCAAAGAACACTTCCCTTTTTGCTCAAGTTTGCAAAATGAAGTTGGTAGCTATAGTTTGCTCCTACTTATTGTCTTGCTGTCAAAGAGCTACTGTTACTACACTGAAAACCACAGCATGATTTGGACAGTGTTATATTATGTATTGATTTGAACTGATAAACTTAGTCTTTGTGGCCTGTTTCAAAAGGCTGTAAAGCACCATTACAACATTATGTCTCAGTTTGGATTATTTTCTATCTCTCTTAAAAGTAGATATACCAACATCTTGTTTAATTCGTATAAATCTGCTTGTTTTTCTTGTATTTATTTTTTTTTTGCAACCTCTAATCCAGCAGGTGGCTAAAGTGTAAAGAATCTTAGAGGTGTGCTGTGGTCAGCTCACGCTATTTCTGTTGCCGCCAGTGAGCCAGCTGAGATCAGCCCTGCCCATTTTGGACAGGCACAGCAGGTTAATCCATTCAAGTCTTGAGTTCCTAATTATTTTAAGCACTGAACTCATTTTAAAGAAATTTAGCTTTGCCAAGTCTAATGTATTAACTATATTAGCAAGATTCCCCAAAAGTAGAATTTTGCATCTGCCTCTTTTTGACGTTGTTACATTTGGAACAACAAAAATCTTTAATAATTCTAGTTTTAGGTATCTCCCTTACACACATTTTGCTCTTATCAATGTGTACTAGTCTGATTAAGTCACTAAAATGCTTAGCATGCTTATTGCATTCTTCATCTCTGAAGATTTAATTAAACCTCTGAAGTGCTGAACAACACACATAGTTTGTTTTATGAGTTACTCTTCTACCTTCAGATGTAGCTAGGGCAGCAGTGAAAAATCTGAGTCACACAGCACACCATGCAGTATTTGTTTTTTTGTTGTTTTTTTTCCACTTTAGAAAATGTGAAAAAGAAAGCTTAAAAGTGTATTTTGGTTTGAAGTAAATCTCAAGTTTTAAATGTTTCCTAAAGCAACTCAAACAGTGTTCTTAGTGCTGTCATGTAAGCAAATAATCTGTAATCCTTCAAAAGAATTTCCTAATGTAATTAAATATTTAAAATGACTTTAGATGTTATCATGCTTATATTTGGTAAATCTACATCCAAGTAGTCCAAAGAGAACGAATTACGGAGAGGTTTAATAATCTAATTTGTATTAACTTAAAAATAAAAGGGCAGAGAGCGGTTGAAATGCTCACCATTAAAATCTTAGCCGTCCCACATACAGCAAAAGGAAACGTTTATGAAGCAGGACAGAAATATTTTGTGTTTTACGTCCAAATAATTAACTGAAGCAACACTGAAATGCTACAAGCCCAATTTTCAATAAGTCATATGAAAACAGATTGAAATGCTTATCCTAGCACTGCAGTAACCTGCTTACTATTACAACTTTGTCAGCAATAGCAAGACATGAACATGGTGCTTATTTAACACTGTGGCTCTATGTGTCAAGTTGGATATGTGTTTAGAAATAAAAGGCTTCGACGTAGAGAAAAAAAACCCTCTTGAGAAAAACAGATGCTGCAATATCCAGAACATCATTGCTGAATAACTTAAGTAGAATGGAAACAACATATGAGTGCAAACTATGTAATGATGAAATGTGATTTTATTGTCAGCTCTTTAAATTCATTGGACCTCCCAGGATATACATGGCATTCATTTTTGGACTTAAATCAGTATTTGTGGGGGAGGGGGCGTCTTGACCGGGACATTTGTAATTACGACATTAGAAGTCTGATAAATTCAGACAATATTTTGTAAGTTCAAAGTATTCCCATAAGTGTATCATCAAACTTCAAGTTGGATGTGTCACTTTATCTTTCACATTATTGAAAAAGTTATTTAAGTTTACACACTGAGTTTTGTGCTTTTTCCTTTTTAACTATGCAGTGGTTGTTTTAGAGTTTGTGATTTAATAGCATCAAGGGTAAAAGTAGAGGGTGTTAAACAACATGGGAGGATGTAAATGGAGGAGTGCAAAATTGTTGGTGATGGAGAAAGAACAGCCTATTAGTAGAATGAATAGTTAGATTCAATTGTTATGCAAATGTGTGAAATGGAAGCATGAAAGAGACACCCCTCATCCTGAACAGCTTTAAGTGAGGAGCCACTGACTTCTGTCTCAGACTGATACAGAAGGCTGAATCAATGCGATACCTCTCCTTCTCGCCTCCCTTTCAGTGGGAATTTTCTGACCTAGATAGCTCCTCCACCACGCAACACAGCAAGAAAGCAGCAGCAGAGTTATTTTTACACATTACCAGGAGACAATAGTTTGTCCTCTGATCGTCCTCCCAACATCCGTATGCTTCATTCCACTCCTCCTTCATCCTAATGATTGCCATCGCTTTGTGTTTTATCATCCTTTTGGATGTTTCTCAATTCTATATTTAGCTTCTTTTTGTTTGATTTCGCCTCCTCCTTCAGGAATTTAAAGATCAATCAGCTACCCGCTGAGTTTGATGCAGAACACAGTCTGGATTGTTTAATACTGAAACAGGAATTTGACGAAAATCTTGAATAAATGTCTGAAAAAAAAAGAAAATCAGAGGGAGTCATTTTAAGTCAAGTTCAAAGTCCTTCATCCAAAGTTTAAGCCAAGTCTGTGGCAGGTTAAAAATGAATATTTAACATCTTTTTTTCCCCAAAACATCCAACATATGAAGAACACCACTGCCTGTGACTTGTTTTAAAAAAACAAACAAGTCATTACATGTACCCCAGAAGACATATATGTATATAAGTTCAAAAGAAGATGGTAGAAATAGGTTACTGAATTTTTTGAATGGATAAAATGGCACATGGTTTTATTTTGATGAACATCTTTCAGTGATGTAGTTAACGCCTGTTGTTCCTAATGTTCAAGTTGTTCTCTCCTTTGCTCTATGTGGCTTGTTGTATATGATGAAGATGCTTTTGTTCTTCTTACTTTGGTTTAGATTTGCATGAATCTTATGGAACCATTTAGGAAATCCATAAATAAATATTTCCACAGCATTTTGCAAATGACAAAGTAAAGTGAAGATTGATGTAATGGGTAAATTAGAAAGAAATTTGAGTTTATGAAAAAAACTAGATAACGAAATGTGCCTTTATTTTGAAAACTGGATGTACTTTATTTATAACACTAGCTTTACAGTCAGAGAATTAAGATATTGGAGGTTTGTTTAACTTCATTTTGAGATGATTCAATGTCACTTGTTGCAAAGTTCATGTTAAGGAATCTTGTCTGCGGTCATTATGATCCTACAGCTAACATGAAATGATTTTTATGAGGAGATGCTACCCACTGGTCAGCAATTCAGATATGGAGCAGTTCTGTCAGAGGCTTGGTCAGTGACTGATTTACTGTAAATGCTTACCTTATGAAATTGAAGTAAACATTGAAGGTACGTATGGGGTTTGACTAAAATGAATATAGACAGAAATCACCCTTTAAGAATGAAATCAGGCATTAATTTAAAGTTTAAATCAATAATTACCTTTAAATGTAGGGTTTGAAAAAGAGATTTACTTGCTATAACGCTAAGTTACTTCTTTTCACTTTCTTTAGGGATTCTGTTAAAGCTTTAAAAAAACCTTGACAGTTCACAGTGTGCTTTACCTTTCTTGTCCTCCTCTCCAGAGAGTGCAGGGACAGAGTGTAGACAGGTCATCTATCTGCACCCTAATGATGATGGATGGCTGCACTACAAAGAGCTAGAAAGAAACATATAGTTATGTTAGGAATAAAAATGAATTAACAAAATAAGGGAAGATTGTGTTTTATGTTTTCTTTTATTCCAACACTTGTCCAGATGGTGGAAGTTTTAGTGTCATGTGGAATTTCAAGTGTTTATATCATTCCTGTCATCAGCTGAATGTCAAACACACACAGCGACACACATCTGCAAGGTGCCATCTGGTGTAGTTCACACTTTTGAAGACACTCCTGCACCAAGGGCACATTCAGCTGCATCCTGACTTTGCTGACCTGCAGGTCTGCAGGAGCTGGTGAGACTGAGTACAGTCTCTCTCTCTGGGATTCTCTCACTCATATTTACCCACACTATTATTTTCTCGCTGTAGCCTTGGACTCATGACAGCTTCACGCTGTTCTGTTTTTATTTAAGACCGGGCTGCAATATAATAGGAAAACATCCCGATGCAGTGCTATTATTGAATATGTCATTGATGATACTGGTTTTATTTCCATTATCATAATGTTCTTTTCAAACATTGTGAGCCGTAGCATCACAGTCGCTGCTGTGATGTTTAGGGCATCAAAGTCTTTGTACGCTGTCAAATTAACACATTTTGCTAGACAATAAAGTGTCCCAGAGGTGAATGCGATAAATGGTAACATCATTTTGAGACCATTTTCAAGTAATATGACAGTAACGCAAATACACCCTCTCAATTTCATATAACATTTAAAACTGGAACCTTTTAAATATCCAAAATAAATAAACAAAACAACTGAAATAACTAATAAAATGGATACTGAAGTCTTGCAAACATAGTTTAGTTGAGACCAGAGCACCAACTGAAGATGTTTTCTTATCCAATCCTTGGTAGAAAGAGAGACTCAAGAAAAACAATCAATCATTCAAATGGAAATGATCAAGCTTGCTTTAATTTATTATGTTATTGATTTATTGCTTATTGCAACAGGCTTATGTCAATTCAGTTAGCAAAACATGTCAATGTTTACGATGCATTAGAACTATTAGAACCTGCCAGTTAGTTGTACTTCCAACTGTTCAAAATCTTTCTATTTCATTAATTTTTAATTGATTCATGGTTGAATGGTAATCTGCTAATCACTTCATGAATGTAGAATATTTTAAAGGAAAAAGTGAGAGCAGCCAAAAAAGGAGTTATGGAGTCATGTGTACTTGTCTTCTTTAATCCTAATTAAACTCAACCTTTGACACAAAAATAATGCCTTCCAGTAAATAACACTATTTGTGGACTTCAAGTGGTGAGAAGAGTAAGCATTCTCTCATGATGTTATACAGATTCATTACACACAAAGTAACATAATTCAATTGTAATGGTTACTTTCTTTTAATTTCGGTGATAATGGTTTAATAAATTCAATTCTATAAATTATTTCTCGTTATTTTAGTACTATATTTAAGGAAATACATTTTAAATGCAGACATACCAGCCCTGTGATTTGCTATATGCATTGAATACTTGCTTCATAATCCTCTTTTATTACTTCTGTTTGTTCATATTTTTCCACTATACTTTTTTTATCCATTTAACTTTACATTGGCATGCTCAGATGCAGCGCTCTGTGAGTAGTCGGTCTCATTAGCAATTCTTTTTCTTAGTCGTTTGACTGGATAAATGTTAAAGCTATACCATTACATTTCTATATCACATCTTTTAAATCATTAGTCTGGTAGCATTCAGATGTTTGGATACACTTAAAATATCACTCTATATTTTGTGAATCTGTATGCTACAAGTTTCACTTTTTCAACTGAAATAAAATACATTTTCAGTATTTAGATTTATTGTGTTGCACATGCATAGCTGTGAAGAGTGGTTGTATATTTAAATAGGAGACAGCTTGTCATGACTTGTTTAAGAAGTTAATCTGATCACATGTGGCATAGCGCAACACTTTGCATAACTCATCTCTTTGCTCTCACACCTTTCTGTCTGAGACCTTTACTTGGAGAGTGGCTGTAAGCCTGATGGAAAGTGTTAAGACCCTTTTCTGGTGGGTTCATCACATAGCGCACCCTCTCATATGCACACATACGCACCTTGACACAGTGGTAAAGTCTCACCATTCCCAAAGTACAGACAAGAAGGCAGTCTGTAACTATGACAACCCAGAAAGAGGGGAAGTGATTGGGTAAGACGGAGTTGTAAAGATCTACTGTTAAAAGCTGCTGTATGAAGCCCTGTTATTCTTTGTCATTGTGGTGTTTGTGTCCATTCACATTGGTTTTGTGGGTGAGAAAAAAGCAAAGACATCAGTTTTCCTTAAATCCCCTCTCTTCTTACTGATTTCTTTACGTTCTGTTTGAGCTCATTGTCGGACTCATTCAGCTCAGTAGCTCTCTGTGGCAGCTGAGCCTGGAAAAAGCCTGAATCCCAACCATTGGTTGCAAACACTTTTGTGGCTAATTGAATGAAAAGAAACACTCACAGGGGAGATACAAAGCGGCTGCACAGTGGAGGTGACATCAAATAGACCAGATAATAGCCTCGCGTAATTGCATAACTGGTTGTAATGTTCCTTTCAGTCCTTAGAGGGAATGTAGTTTTGACTAGATCTTATCACACCTATAAAATTGTTTAACTTTATGTCACAGGCTATAAGTTTTTTTCCTTAACTTCACTGAATTTTATACCCATTGATCTAAAGTCAGTATAACTGTGTTAACATTGATTTATGATAGCTACTGGGTTTGTGAGTCAATGAGGCCTGTTACTGTTATTCTCTTAGTTTGTTCATTCAAGACTAATAATTATGATCTCTGCATTTTTGTCTGTTTGAGCTGAAGCTGCTGTACCTACTAAAAGGAAAGAGGAAGAAAAAATCTTCCTGCTTCACAACAATGCAGAACAGGTTCAGTGAAGAACCTTCCTGGCACTGTCTGGCTTGCTTTCGTTATCTCTGCTTTCTTATCAATTACTGTTCTTCTAACTTTATCTCAAGTCTTACATTTCTTTACTGTTAAACCACAAGACAAGAGCATTACTTTGCCTGTCATCTGACACAACTCACTATGTTGCTTGTTAAAAACTAAATGCAAATCATTCACCTGCTCATTGACCTTTCTTTTTTTCTACGTACTATTTTATCTCGACTCGGCTCCATTAGTTTGGACCAACTTGTTATGCAAGTTGTAGAATTAAGGGCAAGGATCCACAACTTGGCTCTTTTGCTTTTTATTTGTTTAATGTGATTCACATGCACGTGAAAAAAAACGTTCATGTTTTGTTCCACACTTAAACAAAACATGCACACCGATCTCTAAAATGTGCAGTCAATTAAGGAAATTGCTTTCTGTGTTTTGCAGTGACTTTAAATTAAATGAAAAGCATCCGATATTAGGATTAGGATTACATGAAGCAGAAAGGATTGAGAAATACTTTTCGGTTTAGGTTTGTTGTCCGAAAACATAGAAGTAAATTAAATGGATCACATTTTTTATGAAAGCAGTTAGAAAATGTAGGATGTAAGACCATCCTAAATTTAAATTTCACACACACTGTTTATTCATTAGATAACATTTGAAGGCAGTTGCTTGCATTGTCTTCTAAATGTATTACATCTTGTTAGATGTAAGGAAGGCCACCACTGTCACAATCATTGCTATTTTATATTGATCAATGACATAAAATCCCAATAAAATATTCAGAAGTTTGTGGTTGTAAGGTAAAAATGTGGAAAAAGTTCAAGGGGTGTGGATACTTTTTGATACTTTCATTTCATGTTGTGTCTTTTTTTAGGAGCGTTTCTCTCTGCTCATATGGCAGTTACTGGCGCTGGCAATCTGTGACTAACAAGCTAAATATCTTAGTGGCTGTGTTTTATTTACAGAGTTGTGTTTCTCTACCACCTGCGGGAGCATAAAACAATGTCTGTCTTTATGCTTCATTTCACCGTTGAATCTCAGTGTGACGCCCAGAATCTTCTCGTTATCTTTAATGGTTTCCAAAAGCGAGGCGATAGATTGGTAAATTACAAACAAGACAATATATTCTTCATTTCAGAGACCCTGTCTGTCATTGAAAATCATCTGGAAATACTACAATATGTGTTTTCTTCAACGCCTCCTGAGGTGCTCTCATGTTGTCAAAAAAAGTAAAACCTGTAATACTTTCTCTGTTTTCAAAACAAAACATAATAAAACTGTAATATATCAGGGAGAAGAAAGGAAGAACATTATTTATTTAAAATTTTCTCGTTTATTTGCTAGAAACAGAGAGGTGTTGGTATCTTCTCATTGTGTGTGTGAGGTGTGCAAAGATAGGTGAGAATTATGTAAACGTTTTCAAGTTGATGCTAAGAAGTAAAAGAAGAAACTTCTGAGCAAATTATTTTCAGAGACAGTTTTTGGAGAAAAATGTCTGTTTTTGATTGTGCGTTTGTAAGTTACTATAAATTTGTGCTGAAAATGGAAGCAAAGAGGGGAAATATTTATTTATTTGATTAAAATAAATGTTTTGACTGAATGTCTTTCACCACTCAAATTGTGTCATTTATCATGCGAAACATAGCCACTAGCTGAACGAGCAACAACTTAAAAGAAATGATTAGACTGATTAAGCCTGAACTGGGTGATTCTTTACCAAATAGAGTTATTAAAACACAGTCTGGGATTTTGAAAAACGCATAATAGCTTTGAAACTTATTTTTAAATCCTTGAATTTTGGATCTCTTTAAACCAGATCCTTTTTGAAAACTGCAGTAATTAGAGAAGTTAAACCTGCATTGAATCACACCACTTACTGTTTCTTTTAAAGAAGTATATAATTTGTAAAACCTTTATTTCATTTGTGAAAAACTTTAGTGGATAATTTTTCCCCCCCCTACATTTGTTAAACTCTTGCCTTATTCTCTATTAAAGAAAATTGTATTTAAAGTTAAAGCAGTAAATAACTTTTGCATCTATAGAACCGTTTCTCTGTGGTTCTTTCAGTATGATCCCAACTCCTTTTTTGCTTGCATGTGTGCACATGTGAACACTTAAACAGACATGAAACCAGTTTATCTTGTATGGCTGCCACATCCATTTCACCAACCAACACCCATCTGAGTAATACCCTTTTATCCGAGGTGTGACGGTTTTGCAAACATCTCACGGTAAATAGTTTGCGTTAGTTTGATTTTTCTTTTCTTTTTTCTGGCTGGGAGATTGTTCTCAGATTTGCAGTAAGGCGTGCCAACCTCTAGTTCGTTGTATCTGGTTTGTCAGGTTCATCTCTGTCAGGTGAAGGCAGACATGACATGGCACATGGTGTTAAAGAGGTTGTGAGGCATTAATTTTTCTATATGACTTTAGTATCTGAGTTATTAAAGCCTGTGCTGCACCAATCAACATGGATAGCCTAATGTTTTCAGTTGTCTAGCAGTGTTCACTGGTTCTAATAATTTATAAAGACAGAAAGCCAGTATTACAGTTCATGAAATGCCTTCCTTTATACAAGATGTTTTTGTATTAACTGAGTATTTGAGGTGTAATGTGGGCTTGAATTACATAACAAACCAGAGTTCTAGAAAATGGTGGTGGTACTTGGTAACAATCAAGATTGGACATTTCAAACTAACAGTGTCCTGAAATCAATTAGTGAACATGTTCAAGCGTCAAAATATGGTAAAATGTTGGAGTATTTTTTATCTCACAGCACCATAAATACCTTTTTCGTTAAAAGGGTTAGGGTATTACAAAAAATAAATAGTTGTTATGAAGAATAACTAACTCAAACTTAAATTTGGGGCAATACCAATATGTTAAAAAATGACTTCAGGTACCAACGTTATTGCCAACATATCGTGCGTCCCTATGTGATGGTAATGTAGCTGAGTTTATTACCTGATTAATTCATGACCAATTAAAGTAAGCACTTTTTGTGCCTCGCATAGGTTTGTTAAAAAGGGGTCAGCACTAAATTATGCAAACATTAGAAGGTGGATAACCAAATAAGCAACTTTTCCCAAGGTCAGGGAGGTCTTGGAGGAATAAAGACATTCATTGTATTTTTTTTTCCTTCTTAGCAGCGTTCACAAAAATGTTAAACGCCTTAGAAAAGTGCAAGATGAGCAAGTTCATACTGTATTGCATCGTGCCCCACCCCTACCTGTTACTGAGGACTTCCAATCAACTGGCACAAAGACAGCTTTTGTACATCATAGATTTAATCTTTTTTTAATTATTTGGCTTTTAGTTGTGGGTTAATTTAAGGGACTGATTTCATCTTTAGAGGCAGAGATTCATCTAAACAATAAAAAAAATTGGGATTATTGATTAAAAAAAAACATGTTGGCTCCTTAAATTCTTCTCCATTCTTCTCCACCAAACTCTAATTCAATGATATCAGTAGTTTTGTGCTACCTTTTGTTCTGAAGTTGGATGGAAAAAGAGAAAAGTAATATGATCCATCATGCTGTTTAAATATGCAGTTGCTAAAGTACCTTTTGGAGGTTTTACTTGTTAATCTATCTGTGATCATTTGTGTCATTGTTTACCCCTCACACACCTACACTCATATACATTCCTTGCATCTTGAGGATTCTCATTTTTATTGATCTACATTAAGTTATAGTTTTATGTATTTAATTCGAAATTAATGAGTATTTGAACATGTGTGTTTTCAGGATCACACAAGGTAACCCTGCCCGTCTTCACATAGTGACTTCACTCTGACTGACGGGCTGATCGACACAACAAGTGACCTGATTAAAAAGTCATAGGAAGGTGAGTTAAATGTATGCTAGAATCCCTTCTTGTCTTTCTTTTTATGTAAGATATAATTGACATTGCACCTCGCTTTGTAGTTGCCACGAAGATTTGCAAATGCTCCGGTGTAGTGAGTAATCATTTATGGTGCAGCCCAATTAGCTGGAAAACAAAAGAATCCCTATAAGCAGGTTGGTCCCCATCCAAGCTGAGAAAACGACACAGAGGCTTTGCTTGCGTTCATGCAAGTGGCTTCATTTATCTTGTGAGTTCAGTCAGCACTCTGGGTTTGTGTTGTAAGAGCAAAGATTATCACTTTCATCTGTGGTTCGACATGTTTAACGTGTTTTACTGTGCCAGTTTTCTTTTAAATGACGTAACAAAACAAGGAAGCATTTATTTTTATTTTTTTGCTGAGCAACTTGGCGGCTGATGATTGGACATTTCTAATAAAGTACAGGAAAGTTTTGACATATTTTTCTGTTTTAATATAAGAACAGGCTTCACAATGTCTTGTGAATCCTTTTGTTAGTCTGTGTCCAAAGTGTATTAGTGTAAGATTGTACTTGAGATCCTAAGCTATTGATCTGTATATTCCCTAAATGATGAATGGAGTTTTCCATTAAAGCTTAAATGCATTAAATAATTGTGAAGTGGAAGTAAACGGATAGCTCAAGCTCAGTCAGACTGAGCTGAGCAGTGAAACTGCTGTTCACCGCTTGTGAGCAGCAGTTTCCTTGCTGTAGATTCTTATTTGGATAGAGGTCTGGACTTTGACTGGGTAAAGCGTAAGTTCTTTTCTCCATTGTAGTGCTGCCATGTTTCCTCCAGGTTTGCACTGTATTTTGCTCCACACGTCTAACCTAGGGGAGTTAAACTGCAGTCCTTAAGGGCAGGTGTCCTACAACGTTTTGATGGGGCCAACACAACCGAATCACAAATTGTAATCTTCTCCTCATGCACTCAAGTTGTAAGAAGTTCTGCTATTGACCTAATTATGTAATTAAAGTGGGTTGACAGAGAAGCACATCTAAAAGCTGAGGGTGCCCTCTGGGACCGGAGTTTGACACCTGTAACTTTGACTACCCTCCCCGTCCCTGTTAAGCAGAATACTGCCACCACTACATTCTGCTTGTAGATCAAAAAATTTAATTTCAGTCTTATTTGGCCAGATTGCCTTCTTCTTACTGTTTGCTGTGTCTTGTAAATTACTTTTGGGAAAACTTCTTATGGCTTTCTTTTAACATTCTTGCCACTCCTCCTCCATAAAGGCTGAATGGCTGCCCTGTCAGCATTTTTCCACTTGAGCTGTACATATTTGCAGCTCCATGCAGCTTTTATTGCCTACAGTTGACCACACAACAGCACTGCATTTTTTAATTAGGTGACTTCTTGCACTGGATTGTATTTAATGGTATCAAATTAAGGGGGTAAGGAAGGGACAGAGTAAAAATACTCTCCACACTTCACATTTTCACTTATCAAGCTATTTTAACACCAGACTGTCGAGTCATATACTACCTGGTGTTGGTCTATCACCCACAATTCAAATGAAATGCATAAAACTCAGTGGTTGTGAGAAAATGTTAGGGCTCTTAAAGCTCTATTAGCAGAATCAATAACTTTTGTCAGTCTGAATGGATGCATTTTGCTCATATTTGTAATATACTGGCAAACACTGGTCTTTATAATCCTGTTAAACAGTCTAATACTGTTTTGTTTCCCTGCTGAGGTTGCACTGCAGCATGCCGTTTTCACGCAGCGGTGAGGCAAAATACGACACTGACACCTTATCCTGTAGCGATCCAGGTCAATTACACACTTTGGCGTAGCACTGAGGTGGCCTTTCAGGAGTACATAATCAACTGTGGTTTATATTTACAGTATTTAACATCAGATGCCGCATGCTTCTTCCTTCCTGCTTTACTGTGGTCACCTGATTTACATCTCACAGACCAAAACAAACCCTTCCTCGCTCATATGTGGCCTTGTCAGTTTTATAGGTCTTTCGCTAAATGTACTTTATTAATTTGCACAGATTTTAGAGCACAGTTGGCCGGGGCTTGTGGTTCTCACGGTTAAAGAGTTCACTCACTGCTTTGGTAAACTGCCTGCTTATGTATGTAAAGTAGTTTTTATGCAGCTCACCCCAGTGGCCTTCTCCACTATCAGTGTTTGGTGTCTGCATGTGTGTGTGTGGCGGTTTTAGTGCATCACTGGTGAGCCTAACAATATGCTCCACTGCTCTTCTCCACAGAGCTCTTCACTCAGCCATGGCTGCTTTTGCTTCGTGTGGGAGGAGATTTTTGGATGTTTTGATTGTGTTAATTTGCTCAGTTACGTTTATTTTGGTGTCATTCACAGGTTCAGCAATAAATCTGGGAATAATTTATCAGGCTTAAATACTAGAGAGCTGCTGGAATTTGATCCATCATATGTCATAATTTATCATTTGATGAGGTGACAGAAATAATACAAGTGTCTGGGGCATTGGGTGTATCACTGGATCTCTATTGCTTGATTACCCCCATTTGTTTCCTGTCACTACCTAAAAACACCTAAGCAGCTGTTATAGGCCACAAAGGAACAATAATATATTTATATTGACCTTAACCTCTATGACTATTGTAATATTCTGATGTGGATTATTATTATTTTAGCACATTTATGAAACATGGATCTTAAATATAAAAAACACCTCAAATTTTGTTGTAATATATAGATAGCACTATTTATTACTTATAAATAGTACTATCTCATCCCTATCCTCTGCAATATGACCACCTGTTATTCTTTTTTTTTATTTCATTGCCATGTCATTGGCACCCTCTTATACAACAAAAAAAATTATATATACTTCTATCTGTCATCCCTGTGGACTTTAATTTGGCCACCTCTTCATCCCAGTAAAGTTTTGTGTTGCTTTAAACTGGTTTCAAAAAGCCAAACAATAGTTTCCAGTTATTTCACATACCTTACATTCTGGTCTCATTGTCTCATAATGGTTTCACTTTTTAAATTACAGAAACTGACTTGCAAAAATACCATTTCACGCACAAACACTCTCTGTGGAGATGAATTGTTCCTGTCTCACCCATTCTCCCGTTTTTTCATTCCTCCATCTTTCCTCACATTTCTATCATCTGTTGCCTCTACCACCATCACATATGCTTCCAGTCTTCTCTGCTTCTTGTATCTTGCTTGGCGCTCTTTCACCCCGTGTTTTTTTATCTTCCTGTCTTCATCTTCCTTCTTTCCTTCCTATGTGTCATTCCTTTACTCTTTCTTGCCCCTTCAGCCGCAGTGTCCTTGAGGAAGCAGTGACTTTGCTGGTGAGCGCAGCCGAGCACATCACTCTCTCTTCTTTCTTAAACGCCTTGCTCTGTGACACTCACTCAACATGCTGAATATACCCATACTTATGCGTGTCTGTCATTAAAGCCATGGCAGTTCTGTCAAGCAGAACCAGCCCTTACAAGTATTTTCCTTTGTTCTCAATGAATAATTCATCCTGTGCCATTTTGCAAGCAATAACGCAAATATTGACAAAGCTGCAGCAGAGAAAAACTGAGATCGGTGTCTCCAACATTTAGCACAGGTTCTGCCCACACACTGTTTAGACAAGCAGATACCTGAAAGGAAGGTAAAGTGACTTAAAGTGAATCTTCACAGATTTTTGGTATCAGGTCTCCTCTACATAAAATAAAACCTGATCAATTAATAAATATGAGTTTATTCACCCAAATAATTAAGACACATATTGGGTTTTACACACAAGTTCAATTACTCTTGCCCAAGACTTGTCATTGAGTTTGTACAAATTGCCTTCGGGTGATTGACTGTAGTTGGGCCGCCAGCATGGAAATGTGATCCTGGTGTGTCCCACTCTTCATTAGCGGTGCCCTCCACTAATCTTGGATCTAGAAAGCCCATTGTGACAGTTTTCCGTGGCTTTTGAAATATAGATGGAGTCTGATTGTCTGGTTGTAAGATGAGCTATGATAGTCTCTTGACGCTGTTTGTTCCCTGTTGGCCTCTGTTTCCATTAGAGTGTGTTTGGTTTATCCTACCACCTTATGTGTTTTCAGCTGGGGATCGGGTATCTTCTCTGCAGTGCTATATATGGCAGATGCGCTTTTGTAGTCGCATCCTAAATGCCGCTTTTTTTTTTTCTTATGCATGTACACGGAGCCCTCTCTTAGTCAGAGTTTTTAATTAGCAGTGTTAGCCATCTAAGTTTTTTTTACACACATTAACACACTTTAACATTTTATTACACTTATCTCATTGTCTCCATCTCATCTCTTTATCTCTGTTTTTACCCCTCTCTCTTTTTCTCTCTTGCTTCCTTATGTTTGTCCCACATTCAGCTGAAAAAGGATCTGGTAACCATGGTGACCATTCCCAAAGGAAAAAGTTGAGGACAAATCTTTTTCACACTCACTTTCCATCCTTTCTGTCAGGCATTGTTACAATCTGGTGCTTCCCTCCATGCTCAAATTAGAAAGCAGAAAATATGAAGTTTTTAACTCGCATGTTGTTTTTTGTTGTTTGTGTTTATATTGCTGATGTTTGCATATGTGTGAGAAGTGCTGCCTAGGAAGGGGACACTTTAAATTTGACGTGGTATGATAACGTTCAGTAAAGGTACTGTGGTGTCACTGTTTCTAACTCTGACATAGTATAATTGCTTTCATAGAGCTATTATTTTACTGCTGCAAAACATAAAATGTAATCTATAGCATTTATTTGTTGCTATTTTGATTTTAATGGCTTGCATAAATATAGAATGAAACACTGAACTGGTGACGCTGCTGTCAGCTGCTTAGCAGACGTGTCATTTGTAGTTCAAATGAAGCTTTAAAGCAGTGTTACCTTTCATGAGAGGGATTTGTGGTGCTCCTTTACTGTGCTTAGCATGACCCTCCAAATGAGTGAAACCATCAGTCTATAAAACATTGATATGCATTTTACTCTTCCAACATTTTAAATGAGACGTTTTCAAGCTCATCAAAATATCTCTTTTTGGTTCAAGTGGCAAATGTTGGTTGGATTTTAGGCTTTTTGTGTTAAATTTGTAAAAATGTATGAACAAAACTTTCCAGGAAAGTAGAGTATTTCTGTTTGAAGACACTGTATACACTAGTCCAAGCTTTTGCCACAATGTGGGAAATGAAACTTCATAAATGCAGAAAATCATCGGCATAGCAGCAGATTTAGGAACATTATTTGTTCAATGCTGTGACATTTGTGTGACACTTGTGAAAAGTGTCACACATATGTGACACTTTTCACATTGTCTCTTTGCGACGCATAATGCGTCCAAGGTGTGACGGTCATGCCAGAAGCTCTTCATGAACATCCTGGCTTAGCAGAAAATTACATGATATTTGCTACAATAGACAACATATAAAAAGGTAGTCCTGGAACATGATTTGATTAAAGTTCTATATAGAAATGTTCTTGAAAAACAAAACAGAAATTAAAATTCCAGCTGCTTCTTTAGAGTACCTTATGTGTTTATAATGTCTTTTACTAGAATAATTGTTCACTGGATAGCAGCTCATGCTTTTGTTCATTTCCCAGAGCATAAAATTCTGAAAGAAAACTCTGGATTAAATATTTGTATGTTGACAAGATGCAAGCTGTAAAAAAAATCCAAAGTATTTACTCTGAACTTCATGGTTATTTCAAACTGTTCCATCTCTGTAACTGATGTACTTATGAAAACCAAGAATGGAGTAACCCAGTCATACAACATTTCCAATCGATTTGAATAGTAGGTTTGCAGAGTGATTGTACTGTTACAGTGATAAATGATGAAGTCCAGGTGATGTGTTATGGGTGGTCATTGATTTTTCCCCAGAGGTCTGATAACTATTTTCCTCCAACAGAGGCCTGTTTATTTCTAAACAATTCAATATTATTTAACTGCTGTTGCAATAAAACACATTTTTATTGTTGCCAGTCCTGATTTACTTTAATTTTTAAATGCCTAATAAAACAAATGCGTATGAAATTGCTAGTTTATTCTTGTTGATAACCTTTACTTTCCAAAGAAAAAATAACTTTAAAAGCTTGTAACTATGAGGAATTAACCATTATATTTATTTAAGAGACCTTCGAGCAAAATTTGGGCTTTAATGGATTAAGGAAAATTAAAGTTGTATGTGTATATAACTTTGATAATTTATCATTTAGCTGTTTTAATTGGTGTTCATTTTCCTGTGGCTCATTAAAATTTGTTTTAATATTAATTCCAAAATTGTTGTTTTGAATCTTGCAGTTTGTTTCTTCCTTAAACTGCTTCAGCTTCTGCTGTGGAGTATTTTGTCCTTTCGTCGAATTTATTCTGTTTCCTCTTTGTGTTTTACACACGTTCCTATTATTTTTAGCCTGTATTTCTTAATAAATACAGGCTAAACCAACCGTATCTGTTGGGTTTTTCTACATACTGAAAAAGTTAAAAAAAATTTCCATCTCATGTTTTTGGTTCATGCTGGCAATATTCGCATCTTGTTTTTAAACTCCCTTACACCTCCTCTAGCCACATTAAATTCCATCGTTTTCTCTCCTCCCCCTTTTTCCTTCCTTTTTCTCTCATGTCCTTCGTCTTCTCCACTAAGCCAGAGAGAGAGACAGGAAGGAAGTATGTAATGACACCGCCATAATCGAGCACATTGCTCAAACTGACCTGAAATGAATAGAGGCTCAGATCAGCTAATGTTAAACCACGCCAGGTTAAATTGCAGGATGTTAAGGAACACGATGTGGAGCAGCTTACGCTTCAAGAACACGATCGGCTTTCTGTATAAACGTTTTTATTTTATCTTTTTATAGAGGAAAGAGCAGATGGTGTTTTTATGCTTTTACTTGTAGAGATATATTTCCGATGTTTGCAATGCAGGGTTTTAACTTAAACAGGTGAAAATAAACTTGATTTGTTTTCACAATATGTATATTTCTTGAAATTGATAGCTGTAAGGATTTATTTTCTCATCTTAGAGATCCAGAACCTCTCCAGAGATTTTTTATTTTCTGTTGGTTTTTTGCCAGTAAAAAGAGAGTTATGACTTGTCAGCAGTTTCACAGAAATTTCAGAAAAGCCATACCTGAAACAGGCATTTTAAAACATGATTCAAACTTTATTAAAAAAAAATGTCTCTGATTTTCAGTTTGCTGAGGTATTTACCGTTAAAATGCAGCTCAGCTTGTTCAGCAAACCAAATTCCACATTTTATGCATACAACACAGAGATGTGATAGTTAGCAAAACTCCACTCAGTTGACTACAGGCAATCCACAAGAAGTTTGATATTCATCAGTGTTTTTAACTCCAATTCTTTTTTCAGAGGGGTTTATTAGTAAGTAGAAGTGCAGAAATAACCCTGAGCAATATGTTTAGAACACTGCAGAGGTGTCCCAATAATTCAGCAACAAAAAATAATATCTTAAATTGAAGTGGTTCAATATAAGAACTAGGAACAGGTGAGAACAACTTGACATGATTTTCAAGTACAAATATAAAACCGATCAGAAGCTGCAAAACAACCACAGCATCCAAGGCAGGTTCCAGGAATGATCGCCAAGAAGACAGACTGTTGATAGGTCTGCTCCAACCAGTTGGCCACACCATACGTGCACATGAAGCATAATCCATGATATTTTATTAATAATAGCAGAAAGAGTCAGGCAATGAGAAAAACGGAAAATATTAAAATGCACGACCTGATTCTACGCAAGTTGAAAGCTGCTAAAAGTCACTAATTCAACATATTTTACTGAAGCAAAACAGTTATTCCAGCAGTCTACATGCAGTCTTTATGACTCATCTATGATCGCATACTCGCTATTTTAAATTGGCTTCCTTTAAACTTTTATTGAAATCCTGTTTAGGAATGTTTTTCTGTAATGTTGTTTTTTATAACAACTGTACAGAAAGTCTACTTTTGGTAATATTCTTGAAGTATTTTACGTAAATAAGCATCAGTAAAGAAAATATTTGAATATCCTGGTTTCATAATATTATCTAAAGCAGCTGGCCGGCCATCAGTCAGTTTACTCATCTATCTATTCATCCATCCTACATACAGAATGTGGTTTATGCAGGGTCATTATTTATTTAAAACTGGATTATTATAGAAATATTTGCCATTTGCTTTTTTATTATTATTATTTGCTAAAAAGGAAAGAACAGGCTGGATATTTGAGTCAGAAAAGGTAGATTTTGACTTGAAAGATGCATACAGACATTGTTTTTATATAGTTTTTGAAATATATATTTTTTAAAATCTTGTCAGTCTTTAAATTCCACCACCTGCCATGTCACTGGTTTTCTTAATTAAATAAGGGAGGCTGAGGCAGGATCATACACACCACCAAGTCGTTAAACAGCTTTTAACGCTCACTGACCTGCCTTTGTGTATTGGAGCCCATTAGAGAATTGGACCACATCTGGACAACCCTAGCTCTCATAACATGTACCCAACAAATAACATACAGCTAACATGTCATTATTGAGATCAACCTTTGACCTAAATTTGGTTTGAATAATCCCGTTTCATCTTTTTCTGATATATTTTGGTTATTGACCTTACATAATCTTTGAAGCTCATATCCAGCTTAGCTTGTTGATTTGCCGCTCATTTTCAAATTAATAGACGTTACTTTTTTCCAGTACCATTTACTGATTACAAATTTAATTGTACAAGCAGAAATGCAGTACAGCCTGAGTAGACATGCGTATACAAGCGCACCAACAACAAATGGGTTGGGGTGTGACAGCTTTTTTGTGTTTGCAAACAGGAGTTGAGCAGGGCAGAGCCTTTCAAGGAGGATTAGGCTGTGGAGTGTCATCGGAGGAGACAAGTAGGCCAAAGACCACTAAGATGTCACTTACACTGCAGCAGCCACTGTTGGCGTGTCTCTGCATGAATGCAGCACGGTCTTTACAACTGGTGGAAAGTGGAAGTGTGAGGGAATATATACTGTATTTGCTGAAGAACAAAGGAGACGGTCTTCACAGTGAATAAACACACACACACAATGTATGCACTATACGTTGTGGAGCTACTGCACAGCCCTGACAGGACCATCTGTTCCTGCTGAAATCAGCACAGCAGGATCCTACCAGCGCACACACAGTTGTAGCATGCTTCAGCTTTGGCATAGTGATAGTCTATTTATTCCCCACACTGACGCAGGACAGTACTCACACTGCTGAAATGAGTAATATGATGTGGATGGAGGACTAAATACTGCTAGATAGAAAGATAGATAGATAGATAGACAGACAGACAGACAGACACAAAGTGCTCTGTCCATTTAAATAATTGATCATGGGGTGTTACACTGCCCTGTAAG